>JAUUTY010001901.1:0-10806 GCA_030979885.1 Lolium multiflorum
GGAGTAGAGGTGTTACCTCCATCGGAGGGCCTCGAACCTGGGTACGTCGCCGTGTCGCTCGTCCCCATACCCGCATCCGGATACCGCCGTGAGATCTCTCATAGGAACCACCTTCGTTAGCCACCCTATGGCATATGCCGTGACGATACCACGACATTTGGCGCCCACCGTGGGGCCTTCAGCATCCTCGGCCGGTGTCTTCATCCGGACGGGCCTCACCATCACCACCGGCGAGCGAGTCGCTTCAGGCTTGATCTGGAGATTCGGCTCCCTCGACTGCGTCAGCGACAACGCTGGCTGCTTCGCCGACCGGCCCTTCCCAGCCGGCGGCAGCGTCATCTCCTTCGGCGGCCACGACGTCTACGTCGCCACCGTCGCACCGCCGCGCTACCCGCGGCAGGTGCTGCGCTGCGCAAGCCCTCCTCCGCGAGCCGGCAGCAGCGCTCCCGCCAGCCCCGCCGTCGTGCAAGTCATGATGGCTGGCGACGAGCTCCCCACCAAGAACCCGCGCATGCGCGGCCCCGACCTGGAGCGCAACATCGACCCCAACGCCTCCGGCTCGGGCCCAAAAGCGCCACCACCGCCGTCCCGGCTGGATGCAGTCCGGGCAAAGCTGAGCACCCCGCTCACGCCTGGCGGAGACCCCACCGCCATCGAGGCGGACTTGGAGGCGCACCGCCAGCTCCTCCTCAAGCAAACCGAAGAACTGGCTGCTGCTAAGCGCCAGATGGAGATCACCCAGCGCGAGTACAACCGCGCCCACGGCCTCACTCCAGGCGGCGACGAGCCAAGCCGAGCCGGCCATATCCGCCGCAGGGGCCGCGACCTTGGCGCTGAGATCGCCCGCGACGGCGCTCCTTCGCCGGCTCCGTCCGCGGAGCTCCCCGTCTACAACACCCCCGACAAGAACATGCGCGCGGCACAAGCCGCCGCAGAAGAGCTGAACCGCCTTGAAGGCGAAGAGTTACGCCGCCAGACCAAGCGGGTGACTGAGCTGCTCAACGCAGCCAACAGGCAGATCGCCGACCCCAGGTATGTCAATGCCCCCAGAGCTTCTCACGCTCGTGGAGCTGCAGGCAACGACAGGGAAGGCGCCAGGGACACGGCCGAGTCCTCCTCCCCAGCACCAAGCCGGCGCCATGATTCCCGGGCCACGCACAGCTCGGGCCGGCCAAGCCACCAGCCGAGCGGCAGCAGCCGCAGCCGGCCCCCTCCAAGCCGGAACCAGGAGCAAGACTCCGGGCCCCGCCGTCATCACCGGCCGGCTCCAGAAGCAAGCGGCGCGCGCCAGCCGGCACACTCCCGGCTGGGCCCGCGCATCGAGCCCGCCGACGCCCGAGATCGCCTCGACCGGCTGGTCGAATCCCGCATTGCGGAAGAAGAAGCTCCAGCCGGCCCAAAGTGCTTTGGGCCTCGCATTGCCAACGAGCCCATGCTCGACGAAGCCGCCAGCCTCCCCCGCGACACCCACGAGCTGCACCGCCAAGCCGGAGACTGGCTGCAGGACTACTCCACCGCGGGCCGGCATCTCCAGAGGCAACAAGCGCTAAGGTGCGCTACTCCTCGATGCTGGTCGGGTTCGCCGCATTCTGCTCAACAACTTGCCACCGCAGCATCAACGGCTGGCTTGATTGGTAGAGGTCATCGCCACAACTTCACTGCACTTATCGCTGGCCGGGTCGCCTCCAACAGCTGAGATGTGCAAGCGTGGTCTGATTTAGACGCGGATCACGCCAGACTGGACAAGCGCTGGTGCGAGATGGCAAGAATCGCGAGAAGGCACGGTGATCCAAAGCACGGGCTTCGCTGGCGGCTGCCGCCCAACACCATGTCAGGCACAAAGCTGCGCCTGGCAGCAGCGGAGTCAAGTCCACAGCTTTCACTTCATGGCCATTGGCACGGCACGCGCTGGCTGAAGAAGCCTAGCAAGGCGGCGACTCCCGCTGGCCGTTCTCCAAAGCGGGACCACTCAGCAGTCGGCCGGAGCACAAGCTGCGGCAGACGGTGCCTTCATGGCAGTCGCTGGGATAACCACCGCTAGTAAGCTGCCGCCATGTAACACCAGCCGATCACTGCGGCTGGTTCACCCACGCAGCCGCCGCCGCTGCGGGCGCATGGTTCACGCAGCGCAGCCGGCCACAAGCAAGATGGCGTTGGAAGTCATACACCTTCGGTGCGTATGCTCGACTCACTGCAAGTGTACCACAACGGCAAGAACCTCCAACCACACCACCCGAGACTGCCATTTTCATGAAGCGGCTGGGAAGTCGACAAGCTAAACCTCCACAGCCCCACCCCCGCCTCCACCAAGCAATGTGGTGGCTGCCGTGCAAAGAGAACGCCAACCTCGAGCACCACGAGGCTAACCAAGTGCACCATGGCCGATATCTGGCCGAAGATGCTACCTACATCATCTTCACCTCCGAGCCCGAGGACAAGACGAGCCAGCAGAGCCGTTCCCTCGAGGTCAACGCGGTCATACCGCCGGTCCCCCGGCGCCAGAAAATAGTCTTGATGACCCACAAGTATAGGGGGTGTATCGTAGTATTTTCGATAAGTAAGAATGTCGATCCCAACGAGGAGCAGAAGGTGTTGACAAGCAGTTTCGATGAAGGATTCACTGTAAATGCTCACAAACAAGTATTCAGGGGGTTTTGATGTAACAGTTGAATAAAGTACTCAGTAAGTAAAAGTGCTAGAGTAACAATTGGTAAAAATGAGTGGCCTAACCTTTTAGCACAAAGGACAGTTGGTTGTTGCATTTATAATGACCAAACGTTCTCGAGGACACACGGGATTTTAGTCTAGTGCTTTTGCTACATACGGCTAATGACTCATTGTTTTGATAAGTGTTGTGTGGGTGAACCTATGATAATGCACCGCCCTTCCTAGGACTAATACATACTTGTGATTATACCCCTTGCAAGCATCCGCAACTACAAGAAAGTAATTAAGAATAAATCTAACCACAGCCTTAAACTCTGAGATCCTGCTATCCCTCCTGCATCGATATACCAACGGGGGTTTAGGTTTCTGTCACTCCGGCAACCCCGCAATTGGCAAACGAGTACAAGATGCATTCCCCTAGGCCCATAAATGGTAGTGTCGTGTAGTCGACGTTCACATGACACCACTAGAAGAATAACACCACAACTTAAATATCATACCATTGAATATTACTCAACCATAGTTCACTACTAACATTTAGACTTCACCCATGTCCTCAAGAACTAAACGAACTACTCATGAGACATCATATGGAACATGATCAGAGGTGATATGATGATGAATAACAATCTGAACATAAACTTGGTTCAATGGTTTCACTCAATAGCATCAACAACAAGTAGAGATCGATACCGGGAGAGTTTCCCCTATCAAACAATCAAGATCAAACCCAAATTGCTACGGCGGTGACGGTGTCCAGCGGTGGAGACGGCGGTGATGATGGTGGAGATGATGATGATGGTGATGGAGATGATGTCCAGCTCGATGACGGTGACGATGACGTCGATCTCCGAGGGAATCTCCCGGGCGGATCTCGCCCGCCGGAGAGCTCTTTCTCTCCGGTGAGCCAGAGGCGGCCGTAACTCTTCGGCGAGGTACCCTCCGTGCTTAGGTTTTCGGGGACGAAGGGTTTGGCGAAGAAAAGGAGGCGAAAAGGGTCGTGGGCCCCCCAGACCACAGGCCGGCGCGGCCAGGGCTTGGGCCGCGCCGCCCTAGGGTGTGGGCCCACCCTGGCTGCTCCTGGCTCCCCCTTCTGGCTTCCTTCGTCATCTTGAAAAATAGGATTTTTGGTATAATTTCCTTCCAGAGTTGATCTTCCGAAATATTGCGTTCTGACGGTGCTTTTTCCAGCAGAATCCTGGCTCCGGTGCTTGATCCTCCAATAATGATGAAACATGCAAAATAGATGAAATAACATAAGTATTGTATCCAAATATGAAATATATCAATGAATAACAGCAAATTATGATATAAAATAGTGATGCAAATTGGACGTATCAACCAAGCTTAGACTTCGCTTGTCCCCAAGCGAAACTGAGCTCGATAGACATGACCACATGTTTATGGAGTGAAGAGTCGATAAATAAAATACGGACAAGAAGCATCATATTTATTCACACAAGACATTCTAGTAAACAACTTCCTCATATAACTCAACTTGAAACAAGTATAAGGTAATCACAAATAAAGGTGCATAAGAAATCATAGTTGGTGATGGCAAACTTCGTTCTTGGTCAGAGAACAATTAACAGATTATATTTATCTCATTGAGCAGCGCTCTCATGTTAAAGTTTATATGGCACAACTTGCATACTCAATCATAATAGTCTCCTCATAATCATTGATAACTTGCAAAGTTATATTCATTCAGATAAAACTTGTACTAAACAAAGAAGAATAAAAGACATGATGAAGCAAATCACAATATAATGGTTTGATCACAACTACTCAAATGCTTGCTTGAGATAGAGGGAAATAGGTTTACTGACTCAACATATAAGTAAAAGACATCTCTTCAGAGGGAAGCAGGGATTAAATCATGTGCTAGAGCTTTTTCAGTTTTGCAATCATATAAAGAGAATAAAAGTAACATTTTGAGAGGTGTTTGTTGTTGTCAACGATCAGAAGCGGTATCAACTTTCTTGTTGCAACCTCCAAAGAGCGTTCCCATATTATTTTCATTTCACGCGGGTACCTTCCTAACCTTTTTCACAAACCATGGCTAACCGGCCAGGTCGCCAACAATCTTGCATACTTCATAATATGCCTTTTATTTTAAATGAGTATGATGATGACACTCCCCAACCTTTGCTTACATACAAGCCATGGCTAACCTAACTGGTGCCGCCCATCAATCAAGAAAGGCCATGGAGGAGTGTCTATGGTTTAGTTTAATTAATTTGGGACTGGGAATCCCATTGCCAGCTCTTTTTGTAAAATTATTGGATAAGCGGATGAAGCCACTAGTCCATTGGTGAAAGCTGCCCAACAAGATTGAAAGATAAAACACCACATACTTCCTCATGAGCTATAAAACATTGACACAAATAAGAGATACTAAGTTTTGAATTGTTTAAAGGTAGCACATGAAGTATTTACTTGGAATGGCAGAAAATACCATGTAGTAGGTAGGTATGGTGGACACAAATGGCATAGTGGTTGGCTCAAGTATTTTGGATGCATGAGAGGTATTCCCTCTAGCAAGGTTAATTAGCAAGCATAAGAGTCGAGGGAAACAAACAAATATACATGTGATAGAAACAATCATGCATCTTCCTTGTAAGTACAAACAATTTTAACTTCAGAATAATAAGCTATGAGCTAACAAGAAAGAAAGACAATGAAACATCTACATGTATTTCTCTTTTCTATTTAAACCTCAAAGTGTTGTTGCTATTGACCAATGCTAAGTTTGCCAAAACCAAATAGATTTATTCAATGCTCCCAAAGTGATACCAATACTAATGACAAGATAAATCATATAATAGAGATTGCAAACTAAAATAAGGTGTGCAATATGTAAATGATAAGACTTCTCATTAATATTCCATAACGATAACTCACACCAAGGGATACATAGACAACCAACTAAAGGAGAGATACTTCCAAACTGCAACCCATCTTATATGATAACTTCCCTACTCATGATATGACACTACTTGACAATAAAAAGTAAAAGGTAGTGATGATGTGATACCGCGGCACTCCCCCAAGCTTGGAACAAACCAAGGGGATGCCAATACCGATGATGAATTACTCCTTTGGTGATAGTGGTGATGAATTCCTGACAAGCTTCTCAATAAGCTCCTGAAGCTCATCAATCCTGTTTGACAATTCTGCACTAAGATTCGAAGAGATTCATTGTTATCTGAAGTTGGCGATGACGACCTTGTGATGCGAATCGAGTGGTATTCCAGCATTCTTCGGAGACGGCAATTCTCCTCCTGGAGTATCTCCACTTCTCTTCTTAGAGCCCGATATTGATCACAAAACTCATCGGTAATCCGTAGAACTTCTTCCAACATGGGGAAGGAGTCGAGGCTAAGAGCGGGTGGTAAAGGTCCCTGCAGGTTATGAGAAAAAGAACGTCGAGTGTCAACAGATCCCACCAAGATTTGCTTGCTCCCTCCGGCTTGCTGCTCTTGTCTTGATGGCACCTCCTTCACTTCTTCCTCCGAAAGCCCCTTGCCCTTGTTGTTGGAGGCCATGGAAGCCAGACTGAAAACAGATCCTGCCAGAAATGTACTGAAACAAAACACGTCGAGAAAATGATATACGGACCTCCAGGGGTCCGGGGGATTATATAGCAAATTTTTACGACAAAAGGAAAGTACCAGATCGAACCAGAGTCGGAAAGGGGCGACGAGGCGGCCAGACCATAGGTCGGCGCGGCCAGGTCAGGCCGCGCCGGCCTATGGTGGCACGCCCTCGCGCGTCTTTTCCACTCCGTTTCGAACTCGTAATTTTTCATATTTTCCAAAAACAGCAAAAATATTGTTCGGAAAGTAAATTGCGTACTTTTCATTACCAGTACTGTTACCTATTCAAAGTCGGTTCGGGCAGATCACAATTTGCCTTGATGAAAGCGCCTCCGTAAGCTTCCGTTTGAATAATATCAACATCAACATTATAAGAATCACCCGAGATATAATGCTTGAGTCTTTGTCCATTCACCACTTGTGTGGCATTGCCTTGGAGAGAGCTAATTTTAATTGCTCCTGAACGATACACCTCCTCGACAACATATGGTCCTTCCCACTTCGAGAGTAATTTCCCTGCAAAGAATCTGAGACGAGACCGATACAATAGGACTTTATCCCCAATATTAAATTCTCTTTTAATAATCCTTCTATCATGCCATTTTTTAACTTTCTCTTTAAAGAGTTTAGCATTTTCATAAGCTTCACTTCTCCATTCATCTAGAGAACTCAATTGCAACAACCTCTTATTACCGGCAAGTTTAGGATCTTTATTTAATTCTCTAACAGCCCAATAAGCTTTGTGCTCTAGTTCTAAAGGTAAATGACAAGCTTTTCCATAAACCATTTTATAAGGTGACATTCCCATAGGATTTTTATAAGCAGTTCTATAAGCCCATAGTGCTTCTTTCAATTTACTAGCCCAATTCTTTCTAGTTTTATTAACAGTCTTTTGCAAGATAGATTTAATCTCTCTATTTGATAATTCTACTTGCCCACTAGTTTGAGGATGATAAGCGGAAGCAATTCTATGATTAATACCATACCTAGCAAGAGTTTTTCTAAAACCTCCATGAATAAAATGAGAACCTCCATCAGTCATAATATATCTAGGCACTCCAAATCTAGGAAAATAATGTCTAAAGCATTCTTGTAGGTCTTCACCATCAGCACTTTTTGTAGGTATGGCTTCCACCCATTTAGTAACATAATCAACAGCAACAAGTATATGAGTATTACCTTCTTGAAGACGGAAAAGGTCCCATGAAGTCAAATCCCCAACAATCAAACGGTTCAATAACAAGAGTATAATTCATAGGCATTTCATTACGTCTGGAGATATTACCAACCCTTTGGCATTCATCACAAGATAAAATAAACTTTCTCGCATCCTTGAAGAGAGTTGGCCAATAAAAACCTGATTGTAGAACCTTTTGTGCAGTTCTATCTCCGGCAATGATGTCCTCCATAAACACTACCATGACATTTACTCAATATCTCTTGTTGTTCATATTCGGGAACACATCTTCGCATAATACCATCCACTCCTTCTTTATATAAGTGTGGGTCATCCCAGAAATAATGCCTCAAGTCATAAAAGAATTTCCTCCTTTGTTGAGCTGAAAAGGTTGGAGGCAAGTACTTGGAAACAATAAAGTTAGCATAATCTGCATACCAAGGACTCTCTCGCGAGCTCACCTTTATTACAGCCAATTGTTCATTTGGAAAACTATCATTAACATGAACAGGATCATAAGCAATATTTTCCAATCTAGACAAATTAGCAACCGGATTATCAGCACCTTTCCTATCTACAATATGTAAATCAAATTCTTGCAAAAGAAGTACCCATCTAATAAGCCTCGGCTTAGCATCTTTCTTTGTCATAAGGTATCTAATTGCAGCATGATCAGTATGAATTGTAACTTTTGAATCAACAATATAAGGTCTAAACTTATCACAAGCAAAGACTACAGCTAACAATTCCTTTTCAGTTGTAGCATAATTTCTTTGAGCAGCATCAAGAGTTTTACTAGCATAATGAATAACATTCAGTTTTTTATCTACTCGCTGTCCAAGAACAGCGCCTACAACAAAATCACTAGCATCACACATAATTTCAAATGGTAAGTTCCAATCAGGAGGTTCAACTATAGGAGCAGTTGTTAAGGCTTTCTTAAGAGTTTCAAAAGCTTCCTTACAATCATCATCAAAAACAAAAGGTACGTCTTTTTGAAGAAGATTAGTAAGAGGCTTTGAAATCTTGGAGAAATCTTTAATAAACCTCCTATAAAACCCAGCATGACCAAGAACACTACGAATACCTTTAACATCCCTCGGATAGGGCATCTTCTCAATTGCTTCAACTTTAGCTCTATCAACTTCAATACCTCTCTCGGAAATTTTATGTCCCAATACAATTCCTTCATTAACCATAAAGTGGCATTTCTCCCAATTAAGAACAAGGTTAGTTTCTTCACATCTCTGCAAAACTTTATCGAGGTTTCGCAAGCAATTATCAAAAGAATTTCCATAGACAGAAAAATCATCCATGAATACCTCTACAATACTCTCGCAAAAGCCATGAAAAGATAGCAGACATGCATCTTTGAAAAGTAGCAGGAGCATTACATAAACCAAAAGGCATATGCCTATAAGCATAAGTTCCATAGGGACAAGTAAAAGTGGTTTTCTCTTGATCTTTAGTTTTAACAGCAATTTGTGAAAACCCAGAATAACCATCAAGAAAGCAAAAATGAGTATTTTTAGACAATCTTTCTAGCATTTGATCAATAAATGGTAAAGGGTAATGATCTTTTTTAGTAACTTTATTAACTTTTCGAAAATCAATGCACATTCTATACCCTACAACTACTCTTTGAGGGATGAGCTCATCATTATCATTAGGCACAACAATCATTCCTCCTTTCTTAGGAACACAATGCACAGGACTAACCCATCTACTATCAGCAATAGGATATATAATACCAGCTTCAAGAAGTCTTAATACCTCATTCCTTACCACTTCCTTCATCTTCGGAATTAGACGACGTTGATGTTCAACAACAGGTTTTGCATCATCTTCCATATTAATAGCATGTTGGCAAATAGAAGGAGAAATCCCTTTCAAATCATCAAGAGTATAGCCAATAGCTCCTCGGTGTTTCTTCAATATTTCCAATAACCTTTCTTCTTCAAACTCTGTAAGCTTAGAACTAATAATAATAGGATATATTTTCTTATCATCAATATGAGCATATTTAAGATTATCAGGCAATGGTTTTAAATCAAAGACAGGATCTTCGGTGTTGTACCCAAATCTTCCACCGGTAAATCATGCTTGAGAATAGGTTGACGAAGAAAAATTTCCTCAAGCTCCTTTCCTAAAAGCTTCACTTTCACTATTCTCCAAATGTTGTTGCAAAGGATTATTAGGAACAAGAACAATAGATGCACACTGTTCCATTTTAAAATCATTATTAGGCAAATCAGCTTTATAAGGAGTTTTGGAAAATTTAGAGAAATTAAACTCATAAGATTCACCAGCAAATTTAGTCAAAATTTTCTCTTTCTTGCAATCTATAATAGCTCCACAAGTATTTAGAAAAGGTCTACCAAAAATAATAGGACAATAATCACTAGCAGCAGAACCAAGTACCAAAAAGTCAGCAGGATATTTAATCTTACCGCATAAAACTTCCACATCTCGAACAATACCAATTGGAGAAATAGTTTCTCTATTAGCCAGCTGAACCACATCAATATCTTCAAGTTCACAAGAATCAATTTCGTGCATAATCTCCGTGTAAAGCTCATAAGGAATAGCACTAACGCTTGCACCAATATCACATAAACCATAATAGCAATGATCACCAATTCTAACAGATAGCATAGGAACACTAGCTTGCTTGGGTTTATTAGGATGTGAAACAATATTAGAAGCATCTTCACAGAAAATAATATGACCATCCTCCACATTTTCAGTTACAAGATCTTTAACTATTGCAACAGCAGGTTCAATTCAACTTTAATTTGTTCTTCGGGTTCTATAGGTTTCTTTTCACTTTTATTAACCGCACTAGATATGACAGAGTACTCCTTCATTTTAGCAGGGAAAGGAGTTTTTCAATATAAGCTTCAGGAATAACATGATCAACAGTTTCAACTACAACGCATTTATTAATAGATGAATCAATTTTATCTTTATAAGGTTCATGATACTTATCAAAATTCTTCTTTGGCAATTCATAATGAGAGGCAAAAGCTTTATAAAGATTTACAGCAACTTGAGAATCAAGACCATATGTAGCACTCATATTACGAAATTTATCAGTATCCATAAAAGCTTCAATGCATTTATAATCATAAATTATACCTGATTCTCTATCCTTGTCGTTCTCCCAACCTTCAGTATTTTCTTGGATCCGATCAAGAAGGTCCCTTTTAAACTCTTCTTTGTTGCGCGTAAATGATCCAGAACAAGAAGTATCCAACAAGGTCTTGTCTTGAAAAGAAAGTCTTGCATAGAAATTATCAATAATAACATTACCAGGAAGCTCATGAATGGGGCATTTGAGCATTAAAGACTTCAATCTTCCCC
>JAUUTY010001902.1:0-10544 GCA_030979885.1 Lolium multiflorum
TGTTTCTGCGCAGTAATCCAAATCTAGTATCAACCTTTCTATCAAAGACTTTACTTGGCACAACAATGCAATAAAAATAAGATAAGGAGAGGTTGCTACAGTAGTAACAACTTCCAAGACACAAATATATAAAACAAAGGTACTGTAGCAAAATAAACACATGGGTTATCTCCCAAGAAGTTCTTTCTTTATAGCCATTAAGATGGGCTCAGCAATTTTAATGATGCACTCGCAAGAAATAAGAGTTGAAGCAAAAGAGAGCATCAAGAAGCAAATTCAAAACACATTTAAGCCTAACCCACTTCCTATGAAAAGGAATCTTGTACACAAATAGATTCATGAAGAACAAAGTGGCAAGCATAGAAAAGCAACACAAGCGCAATTTCAAGATTCTCAACATAAAGAGGGGAAACTTAATATTATTAAGATGCCTATAACCATGTTTCCCTCTCTCATAATAACTTTCAGTAGCATCATTGATGAAATCTACAATATAACCATCACTTAAAACATTCTTATCATGGTTCATATGTACATAGGGTATCATTATTTTTGACATAAGAAAAACTCTTCTCATTAATAGTAATTGGAGCAGGATCATTATCAAGAATTTGAACATGGTAAACAAGTTGCATACTAAGGGAATGGTTTTTGGCAAGCCCATCATAACTATGACAAGTTTCATAAGGATAATTGTAACATGTGTCATATACATCTCTATAGCAATTATCTAAACCAGAATATGTAATATCATCATTTTCACTAAAAGTAGAAGTCTCAAATATAGGATCTTCAAGCACAACATCCCCAAGCTTAGAGCTTTCAATATCATCGTTTAAGGGGACATGAATAATGCTATCATCATTACTTTCATAATCAGTACCAAAGAGATTTCCAATATCAAAGGTAGTGTGCTCATCCAAATCATGATCACTAACATGGGTACAGGGCATAGGAAGATCATCGTACTCAGATTCATTATCATAATAATCATTAGGAGCAACATACTTACGGTTACCTATTGTTACCTCATACACGCGGGGATATGCCATTTCCTCTTTCTCTTTATTCTCCTTCTTCTTCTTCTTCGTTCCCTTCTTCTTCTTCTTTTCCTTCTCCTCGTTCCCTTCTTTAGGAGGAAGAGGCTTGAAGGGTGGCTTGTCCGCATAACCTGATTTACTTTCAGAAACAATAGAAGAAACTTGGGAGGATCCCTCCTTTTCATTAATTAGTTGAAAACACACAGCGGTCCTATCATATTTTGGCAAGGTGTCATCTTCTAAAATATTTTGTATGTAAGTGTTTGTATGGCCTTGTCAATGCAATAGAAAAACACCCATTCAGGACATCATCAATATCAAGATCACTCATATGTAACAAAGAGATTTTTCTTGAGAGCTCTTCACACCACAAAAATAAAGTAAGTTCATCATGCTGATTAGGAGTAATTTCATCATCACAATACAAATTTGCAGCACTCATTGGGTTCAAATTATCATTGGAGGAGCATTGAAAATTAAAATGACCCACTTCATGGCAAACTTCACAAATAAAAGGATAGAGGGCACAAACTTTTTTACCAAGATCATCTAGAGTCCTAGCCCACTTTCTAGTTTTTTCATTAATATGGTGGATACAATATTCATCTTCGATTTGATTAATTCCACAAGGTCTATGCATTCCACAAAAATTAACATGCTTATAGGAAATAGCATTCTTAGGAGTTTGAGCATGCTTATTGCAATCATTAACAACAATGTCATTCTTCATGCAAGCCTCTTTAAAAGGTTCATGATACTTATCAAAATTCTTTTTAGGCAATTCTAAATGAGAAGCAAAGGCTTTATAAAGATTTGCAGCAACTTGAGAGTCAAGACCATAAGTAGCACTCATATCTCGAAATTTATCAGTATCCATAAAAGTTTCAATGCATTCATAATCATAATTTATACCTGACTCTTCACCTTTGTTGTTCTCCCATCCTTCAGCGTTCTCCTCAATCCGATCAAGAAGATCCCACCTAGCTTCAACCTCCTTGCTTGTGAAAGATCCCTCCAAACAGGCATCTAGATAGTCCTTGTGTTCCTGAAAGCCTCGCATAAAAATTGTTAACAATAACATTACGGGGGAGCTCATGAATGGGACATTTGAGCATTAGTGACTTCAATCTCCCCCACGCTTGAGAAATACTCTCTCCATCACGAGGATAAAAGTTATAAATGTAATTCCTATCAATATGCACTTCATGAGGAGGATAAAATTTAGAGTAAAAGAGAGATACAATTTCCTCCCAACCAAGAGAATGACTATTCTTCAACAATTTATACCAATGCGCCGCTTTACCAGACAGCGAAACAGAGAATAGCTTCTTCCTCACTTCATCCATAGAGATACCTGCACACTTGAATAACCCGCATAATTCATGCAAAAACAGTAAATGATCTCCAGGATGGTTCTCCCCTTCACCATGATTATCCATAACTTACGTTCAATAATTTTCATAGGTATTTTATACGGAATACTTTCAGCAGGTGTAAAATGATACATTCTCCAGCGTGCTTGATAATTTCTTATGTTCCATGCTACTTTATTGATGATACCTACATGTTTTATGCACATTATATGTCATATTTGTGCATTTTCTGGAGAACTAACCTATTAACAAGATGCCGAAGAGCCGATTCTTGTTTTACACTTTGTTTTGGTTTCGAGAAATCCTAGTAAGGAGAAATATTACCGGAATTGGACGAAACATTCGCCCGAAGGAGTCCTATTTTTGAAGCTTCCGGAAGACCGAAGGGATAACGAAGTGGGGCCACGAGGCAGCCAGGGGCTAGGGCGGCGCGGCCGCGGCCCTGCCCCCTGGGCCCCTCGTGTGGCCCCCCGCGTTGATCTTCCGCCTGCCAAAGCCTCGGGTCGCGAAACCCCCGGTGCAAGGCCACGATGCGGAAGAGCCTTCGGAGACGCCGCCGCCGCGAGTCCCATCTCGGGGGATTCGAGGAGATGATCGCAGCCTCCGGCACCCTGCCGGAGAGGGGATTCACCGGAGGGCTCTTCATCGCCATGATCGCCTCCGGAGTGATGAGTGAGTAGTTCACCCCTAGACTATGGGTCCATAGCAGTAGCTAGATGGTCGTCTTCTCCTCGTTGTGCTTCATTGTTGGATCTTGTGAGCTGCCTAACATGATCAAGATCATCTATATGTAATTCTATATGTTGTGTTTGTCGGGATCCGATGGATAGAGAATACTATGTTATGGTGATTATCAATCTATTGTTTATGTGTTGTTTATGATCTTGCATGCTCTCCGTTATTAGTAGAGGCTCTGGCCAAGTTTTTGCTCTTAACTCCAAGAGGGAGTATTTATGCTCGATAGTGGGTTCATGCCTTCATTGAATCTGGGATCGTGACAGTAGGTTCTAAGGTTGTGATGTGCTGTTGCCACTAGGGATAAAACATTGATGCTATGTCTAAGGATGTAGTTGTTGATTACATTACGCACCATACTTAATGCAATTGTCTGTTGCTTAGCAACTTAATACTGGAAGGGGTGCGGATGCTAACCCGAAGGTGGACTTTTTAGGCATAGATGCATGCTGGATAGCGGTCTATGTACTTTGTCGTAATGCCCAATTAAATCTCACTATATTTATCATATCATGTATATGCATTGTTATGCCTTTCTCTATTTATCAATTGCCAGAATGTAATTTGTTCACCCAACATGCTTTATCTTATGGGAGAGACACCTCTAGTGAGTAACGGACCCAGGTCCTATTCTTTAGCATACAATCTCACTCAATTGTGTTTTACTTATTTTCTTTGAAACATCTTCCACTACGATACGCTTAATCTTTATTCACAATAGCGGTGAATTGACAGCCTCTTCATTTAGGTGGGACAAAGTACTTGGGTTGTGTTGTGCAGGTTCCACGTTGGCGCCGGAATCCCTAGTGTTGCGCCGCATCACATTTCGCGACCATCAACCTTCAACGTGCTTCTTGGCTCCTACTGGTTCGATTAAACCTTGGTTTCTTTCTGAGGGAAAACTTGCTGTTGTGCGCATCATACCTTCCTCTTGGGGTTCCCAACGAACGTGTGAGTTACACGCCATCAAGCTCTTTTTCTGGCCGTTGTCGGGGAGATCAAGACACGCTGCAAGGGGAGTCTCCACTTCTCAATCTCTTTACTTTGTTTTTGTCTTGCTTTATTTTATTTACTACTTTGTTTGTTGCACTAAATCAAAATACAAAAAAATTAGTTGCTAGTTTTACTTTATTTATTGTCTTGCTCTCTATATCAAAAACACAAAAAATTAGTTACTTGCATTTACTTTATCTAGTTTGTTTTATTTACCGTTGCTAAAATGAATACCCCTGAAAATACTAAGTTGTGTGACTTCACAAATGCAAATAATAATGATTTCCTATGCACACCTATTGCTCCACCTGCTACTACAGCAGAATTCTTTGAAATTAAACCTGCTTTACTAAATCTTGTCATGAGAGATCAATTTTCTGGTGTTAGTTCTGATGATGCTGCTGCCCATCTCAATAATTTTGTTGAACTTTGTGAAATGCAAAAATATAAAGATGTAGATGGTGATATTATTAAATTGAAAGTGTTTCCTTTCTCATTAAGAGGAAGAGCTAAAGATTGGTTGCTATCTTTGCCTAAGAATAGTATTGATTCATGGACTAAATGCAAGGATGCTTTTATTGGTAGATATTATCCTCCCGCTAAAATTATATCTTTGAGAAGTAGCATAATGAATTTTAAACAATTAGATACTGAACATGTTGCTCAAGCATGGGAGAGAATGAAAACTTTGGTAAAGAATTGCCCAACCCATGGACTGACTACTTGGATGATCATCCAAACCTTCTATGCAGGACTAAATTTTTCTTCGCGGAATTTATTGGATTCAGCTGCTGGAGGTACCTTTATGTCCATCACTTTGGGGGCGGCTACAAAGCTTCTTGATGATATGATGATAAATTACTCTGAATGGCACACGGAAAGAGCTCCACAAGGTAAGAAGGTAAATTCTGTTGAAGAAACCTCTTCCTTGAGTGATAAGATTGATGTGATTATGTCTATGCTTGTGAATGGTAGATCTAATGTAGATCCAAATAATGTTCCTTTAGCTTCATTGGTTGCTCAAGAAGAAAATGTTGATGTGAATTTCATTAAAAATAATAATTTCAACAACAATGCTTATCGGAACAATTCTAGTAATAACTATAGGCCATATCCTTCTGCTAATGGTAATGGTTATGGTAATTCTTATGGGAATTCTTACAACAATAATAGGAATGTACCCTCTGGTCTTGAAGCTATGCTTAAAGAATTTATTAGTACACAAACTGCTTTTAACAAATCTGTTGAGGAAAAGCTTGATAAAATTGATACTATTGCTTCTAGAGTTGATAGACTTGCCTCTGATGTTAATCTTTTAAAATTGAAAGTTATGCCTAATAATGATATTGATAATAAGATTACTACTACAGCAAATGCCATTCAAGTTAGAATTAATGAGAATATAAGATTAATGGCTGAACTGCGTGCTAGGTGGGATAGAGAAGAAAATGAAAAACTAGCTAAAGAGAATAATGTAGCTAAAGTTTGGACTATTACCACCACTAGTAATGCTAATTCTTCACATGTTGCTGCACCTCCTACTATCAATGGTAAAATAATTGGTGTTGGCAATGTTTCTACTCCTAGTGCAAAGCAAACAAAACTGCACCTGAAATTGCTAAAACTGCTGAAACTGCCTGTGATAAAACTGCTGAAATTTTTTCCAACCTTGGGAACAATGATCCCATTGCTGTAGCTCATAATGATTTAGATTTTGATGATTGCCACATCTCTGAAGTTATAAAGTTCTTACAAAAACTTGCTAAAAGTCCTAATGCTAGTGCTATAAATTTAGCCTTTACAAAACATATTACAAATGCTCTCATAAAAGCTAGAGAAGAGAAACTAAAACTTGAAACTTCTATTCCTAGAAAGCTAGAAGATGGTTGGGAGCCCATCATTAAAATGAAATTCAATGACTTTGAATGTAATGCTTTATGTGATCTTGGTGCAAGTATTTCTGTTATGCCTAAAAAGATTTATGATATGCTTGACTTGCCACCATTGAAGAATTGTTATTTGGATGTTAATCTTGCTGATAATGTTAAAAAGAAACCTTTGGGGAGGATTGATAATGTGCATATTACGGTTAACAATAACCTTGTCCCCATTGATTTTGTTGTCTTGGATATCGAATGCAATGCATCTTGTCCTATTGTGTTGGGAAGACCTTTTCTTCGAACTGTTGGTGCTATTATTGATATGAGGGAAGGTAATATTAAATATCAATTTCTCTCAAGAAAGGTATGGAACACTTCCCTAGAAAGAGAATGAAGTTGCCTTTTGATTCTATTATTAGAACAAGTTATGATGTTGATGCTTCTACTCTTGATGTTACTTGATTTTCACTTTCTGCGCCTAGCTGAAAGGCGTTAAAGAAAAGCGCTTATGGGAGACAACCCATGTTTTTACTACAGCAATTTTTGTTTTGTTGAGTCTTGGAAGTTGTTTACTACTGTAGCAACCTCTCCTTATCATGTTTTTGTGCCAAGTAAAATTTCTATGTCAAAGTTGATGTTATATTTGGGATCGCTGCGCAGAAAGCATTGCTGTCTGTCACGAATCTGGGCACAATTCTCTGTAGAAAATTCGAAAAAATCTGCCAATTTACGAGCGTGATCCTCAGATATGTACGCAACTTTCATTAGTTTTGAGTTTTTCCATTTGAGCAAGTCTGGTGCCAGCTTTAAGTTCGTCTTTACGGACTGTTCTGTTTTTGACAGATTCTGCCTTTTATTTCGCATTGCCTCTTTTGCTATGTTGGATTTATTTCTTTGATCCATTAATGTCCAGTAGCATTATGCAATGTCCAGAAGTGTAAAGAATGATTGTGTCACCTCTGAATGTGTGAATTATTAATTGTGCACTAACCCTCTAATGAGTTTGCTTGAAGTTTGGTGTGAAGGAAGTTTTCAAGGGTCAAGAGAGGAGAATGATATACTATGATCAAGAGGAGTGAAAGCTCTAAGCTTGGGGATGCCCCCGTGGTTCACCCCTGCATATTTTAAGAAGACTCAAGCGTCTAAGCTTGGGGATGCCCAAGGCATCCCCTTCTTCATCGACAACATCATCAGGTTCCTCCCCTGAAACTATATTTTTATTCAATCACATCTTGTGTTCTTTACTTGGAGCGTCGGTTTGTTTTTGTTTTTGTTTTTTGTTTGAATAAGATGGATCCTAGCATTCACTTTGTGGGAGAGAGACACGCTCCTGTTGCATATGGACACATGTGTCCTTAGGCTTTACTCATAATGTTCAAGGCGAAGTTTCTTCTTCGTTAAATTGTTATATGGTTGGAATTGGAAAATGCTACATGTAGTAATTCTAAAAATGTCTTGGATAATGTGATACTTTGCAATTGTTGTGCTCATGTTTAAGCTCTTGCATCATATGCTTTGTACCCATTAATGAAGAAATACATAGAGCTTGCTAAAATTTGATTTGCATATTTGGTTTCTCTAAGGTCTAGATAATATCTAGTATTGAGTTTTGAACAACAAGGAAGACGGTGTAGAGTCTTATAATGTTTTCAATATGTCTTTTATGTGAGTTTTGCTGCACTTGTTCATCCTTGAGTTTGCTTCAAATAACCTTGCTAGCCTAAACCTTGTATCGAGAGGGAATACTTCTCATGCATCCAAAATCCTTGAGCCAACTACTATGCCATTTGTGTCCACCATAACTACCTACTACATGGTATTTCTCCACCATTCCAAAGTAAATTGCTTGAGTGCTACCTTTAAAATTCCATCATTCACCTTTGCAATATATAGCTCATGGGACAAATAGCTTAAAAACTATTGTAGTAGAATATGTACTTATGCACTTTATATTTTATTAAGTTGCTTGTTGTGCGATAACCATGCTTCTGGGGAACGCCATCAACTATTGTTGAATATCATGTGAGTTTCTATGCATGTCCGTCTCTGAAGGATCTATCATTTTAGTGGTTGGAGCATGCAAAATTGTTAGAGAAGAACATTGGGCCGCTAACTAAAGCCATGAACCATGGTTGAAGTTTCAGTTTTGGACATATATCCTCAATCTCATATGAGAATAATAATCATTGCTACATGCTTATGCATTTAAGAGGAGTCCATTATCTGTTGTCTATGTTGTCCCAGTATGGATGTCTAAGTTGAGAATAATCAAAAGCGAGAAATCCAAAATGCGAGCATTCTCCTTAGACCTTTGTACAGGCGGCATGGAGGTACCCCTTTGTGACACTTGGTTGAAACATGGCATGCAAAGATCCGGTAGTCCAAGCTAAGTAGGACGAGGTGCAGGCACTATTAGTATACTATGCATGAGGCTTGCAACTTGTAAGATATAATTTACATAACTCATATGCTTTATTACTACCATTGACAAAATTGTTTCATGTTTTCAAAATAAAAAGCTCTAGCACAAATACAGCAATCGATGCTTTCCTCTTTGAAGGACCATTCTTTTACTTTTATTGTTGAGTCAGTTTACCTATCTCCTTCCACCTTAAGAAGCAAACACTTGTGTGAATTGTGCATTGATTCCTACATACTTGCATATTGCACTTGTTATATTACTTTATGTTGACAATATCCATGAGATATACATGTTATAAGTTGAAAGCAACCGCTGAAACTTAATCTTCCTATGTGTTGCTTCAATACCTTTACTTTGATTTATTGCTTTATGAGTTAACTCTTATGCAAGACTTATTGATGCTTGTCTTGAAGTACTATTCATGAAAAGTCTTTGCTTTATGATTCACTTGTTTACTCATGTCATTACCTTTGTTTTGATCGCTGCATTCATTACATATGTTTACAAATAGTATGATCAAGATTATGATGGCATGTCACTTCAGAAATTATCTTTGTTATCGTTTACCTGTCGGGACGAGCAGAACTAAGCTTGGGGATGCTGATACGTCTCCAACGTATCGATAATTTCTTATGTTCCATGCTACTTTATTGATGATACCTACATGTTTTATGCACATTATATGTCATATTTATGCATTTTCTGGAACTAACCTATTAACAAGATGCAGAAGACGATTCTTTGTTTTACGCTGTTTGGTTTGAGAAATCCTAGTAAGAAATATTGCGGGTGTGAATGAAACTTTCGCCCGATTCTATTTTTGCACGAAGCTTCCCGAGGAGAGACCGAAGAGATAGCAGTGGGGCCAGAGGCAGCGAGGGACGGCGGCGCGGCCCAAGCTGCGGCCGCGCCGACCCTGCCCCAGGCCCTCGTGTGGCCCCCGCGTTGACAACTCGCCTGCCAAAGCCTCTGATCGCAGAAACCCCCGATGCAGAAACCACGATACGGGAAAACCCTTCCAGAGACGCACTTATGTGAATCCCATCTCGGGGGATTCAGGAGATCGCCCAGAGGGGATTCATCTCCCGGAGGACTCTTCATCGCCATGATCGCCTCCGGAGTGATGAGTGAGTAGTTCACCCCTGGACCATGGGTCCATAGCAGTAGCTAGATGGTCGTCTTCTCCTCGTTGTGCTTCATTGTTGGATCTTGTGAGCTGCCTAACATGATCAAGATCATCTATATGTAATTCTATATGTTGTGTTTGTCGGGATCCGATGGATAGAGAATACTATGTTATGGTGATTATCAATCTATTGTTTATGTGTTGTTTATGATCTTGCATGCTCTCCGTTATTAGTAGAGGCTCTGGCCAAGTTTTTGCTCTTAACTCCAAGAGGGAGTATTTATGCTCGATAGTGGGTTCATGCCTTCATTGACACCTGGGATCGTGACAGTAGGTTCTAAGGTTGTGATGTGCTGTTGCCACTAGGGATAAAACATTGATGCTATGTCTAAGGATGTAGTTGTTGATTACATTACGCACCATACTTAATGCAATTGTCTGTTGCTTAGCAACTTAATACTGAATGGGGTTCGGATGATAAAGGTGGACTTTTTAGGCATAGATGCAGTTGGATGGCGGTCTATGTACTTTGTCGTAATGCCCGGATTAAATCTCACTATATTTATCATATCATGTATATGCATTGTTATGCCTTTCTCTATTTGTCAATTGCCCGACTGTAATTTGTTCACCCAACATGCTTTTATTTATGGGAGAGACACCTCTAGTGAACTGTGGACCCCGGTCCTATTCTTTACATAGCATACAATCTACTGCAATTGTGTTTACTATTTTCTTTGCAAACATCTTCCACTCGATACGCTTAATCCTTTGTTACAGCAAGCCGGTGAGATTGACAACCTCACTGTTTCGTTGGGACAAAGTACTTTGGGTTGTGTTGTGCAGGTTCCGCGTTGGCGCCGGAATCCCTGGTGTTGCGCCGCATCACATTTCGCGACCATCAACCTTCAACGTGCTTCTTGGCTCCTACTGGTTCGATTAAACCTTGGTTTCTTTCTGAGGGAAAACTTGCTA
>JAUUTY010001903.1:0-10342 GCA_030979885.1 Lolium multiflorum
ATCTTTTAATTCTAAACTAAGATGCAATCTACTATAATACAGATACACGGGCAATCTAGCCCAAACTCTTCTGCAAGGCCGCTCAGAGACGCTCTCCACGGTATATCCTTCAAGCCCATCTCAATTACGGCCCATCTCCCGATTTGGCCAAAATCCGTGATAACACATGCCCCCCTGGTTTTGGCAATGATAATTTCAAAACCATCTGTTTTTCCTTCGAGGGGTCATGTCGTGGCAGAGCAGAACCGTCGCAGTATTCTTCATCATGACGCCTTGCCTTCTCAACTTCTCTGCACGATTTGACAGTTTTGGCACCACATCCTCGGAAACTGCTTAAGCATTAAATCTCCGCTATATCCCCTTTTATTTAGCCACTTCTTGCAGTTCCCTCTTCATCCTCTTGCTCCGTACTAGCCATCGGCAAAAAACCCCCTTCCTCTGTAGCCATGTCTTCCTCCTCCTCCTCTCGGGAACATCCTCTTCCTCCTCCCAATCCTTTTCCTCGAGTGAGCTGGAGCCAGAGGTCAGCCAGATGGAAGCGTACAATAGGCGCGCTCCCAAGCATTGGGACGAGCAAGAGTTCGACTTCGACTTCGTACCAGAGGGTCGACCCGAGGACCTCGTCTGGTCGGATGGCGACATGCCCCTGACTGACGGGGAAGATGACCTCCGATTCCTGATTGACGGAGAACTGGAGGCGGAGAGCGACGATGACCTCTCCTTTTCCTGGGAACTCACCCTCCGTCAAGAGGAAGAAGAGGATGACGAGGACGCACGACACCTCCTCCGACAGCAGGCGAGGTACAGACGACGCTCCTCTCGACGAGCCGCTGCAAAGCGCTTCCGCGGCTGGGCTTGGTCAGATGACGATGAAGACGACGATGATGAGGAGGAAGAAGCCCCTGTTGAAGGCTACGGCAGCAGCGACGAGGAACTCATCAACAGCAGCAATGACGGCGGCTACCACAGCGACGGCGAAGACAGCAACAGCCCTTAGAGTAGGGACTACTAGCATAGGATTAGCAGTAGCAATCTGTTCCCCTTTTGTTGACTTTTGAGAGCAATCAGCTCCTTCTTGTAAGAAATCCCCTTTTAATCAATGAAGAAGGATTCCAAAAGCCGATGGCAATACATCGGTCTTTACCCAAAACGCCAATAAAACCGCTGTTCAAAATCGAATGGTGCCCCGATACTTGCTTATGACGCTTGTTCCTCTATAGTCGCATGGCTACGCATCGGCTGTTTTTAATTAAGTCGATGTCTGTGCATCGGTTGTTTCCAAAAAAAAAATTTACTGGCCGATTTCGTGTATCGGCCTCCATATCTTACAGTACCTATCATCCCACATGCTTGGGAAGTACTTCTTGAGATGCTGGCCATTGACAGCCACTGGGAACTTCACACCATCCAACTGCTCAAGCATGTATGCATTCCCCTAAACTTGGTCGACTTTGTACGGGCCGTGCCAATTTGGAGACCATTTACCATACATTTTGTCCTTAGTCCCCAACGGCAATACAGCTTCCCATACCAGATCACCAACCTGGAACTCCTTTGGCTTTACCTTCTTATTATATGCGCGAGCCACCTTGGCTTTATTCTCCTTGATTTTCTCAAGCGACCATAGTCTGAGTTCCGTTGCATCCTCAATGCTGTCACTCATCAGGGCTGCATATTCTTCAGCAGTTAAATCATTCTGAAATGTAATCCGTCTCGACCCAGCCTTGATTTCCCAGGGTAACACAGCTTCTTGTCCATAGACCAGATGGTATGGCGAGGTTTTTATTGCTCCATGACACGACATGCGATAAGCCCACAACGCTTCTGACAATACCTCGTGCCAACGTCTAGGATGCTCGTCGATCTTCCTCTTAATCAGCTTGATCAGACTTTTGTTGGACGCTTCAGCCTGTCCATTTGCTTGAGCATAGTATGGGGACGATCGGATCAGCTTGATTCCCATATCCTCGCAGAACTTTCTAAACTCCTTAGAAACGAAGACCGAACCTCCATCGGTCGTGATAGTCTGGGGAATCCCGAATCTGTGAATGACATGCTCCCTCACGAAATCGACAACATCTGATGATGCCACTGCCTTCATAGGGACGGCCTCCACCCATTTAGTAAAATAATCTGTAATGGCCAGAACCCACACATGGCCTTTGCTCGAAGGAGGATGTATCTTGCCGATCATATCCATGCCCCACCCTCGGAACGGCCACGGCTTGATGATGGGATTCATCGCTGATGCAGGTACCATCTGAATGCTCCCAAACTTCTGACATGCTTGACACCCTTTATAGTACTTGAAACAATCTTCAAGCATGGTGGGCCAATAAAATCCCGATCGCCTGATCAGCCACTTCATCTTATGAGCCGATTGGTGAGTTCCACAAGCACCTTCATGCACCTCATGCAAGAGCCGATTGGACTCGGCCGGTCCCAAACATTTGAGAAGCAACCCTTCCAAAGTCCTGTAGAACATGTCATCGCCAATCAGGACGTACTTCATGGCCCTCTTATCCGTTTAGGTGCCCCCGAGCCGGATCTTTCAAGTAATTGAAGATATCGGCTCTCCAATCATCGGGTTCCATGAACTGCACCTGAAAATCGGCTCCATCTGCTACGTCCTTGTATCCTGACGCCGTCTGTGCGAGGTCGTTCGCCTCGGTATTTTGCGACCTTGGGATCCAATTGAAGTTTATATACCTGAACTGTGCCATCAGCTCACGGCATTGTATCCATAATGGGAAGAGCGACTCGCTCTCACACTTGTACTCCTCCGTGAGTTGAGAAATCACCAATTTGGAATCCCCAAAGATCTCCACTGCCTCCGCCCCGGCGTCCAATAGCAACTCCATTCCCTTGCATATCGCTTCATACTCAGCATTGTTGGTGCAAGGGGTAGATAACCTGATGGAGAAGGAATACGTTGCCCCCCGAGGCGACACGAGTAGCACGCCGATGCCGCAACCATCCTCACAAACCGATCCATCGAAGAACATGGCCCATGCACGCACAGATAGTGCTGCTACGTCCGTGTTTATTCGTTCAGCAATAAGATCGGCCAACGCTTGTCCCTTGACTGCTTTCGCAGGCTGATACCGGATATCAAATTCCGATAAAGCAAACATCCATTTGCCGAGTCGGCCTTTCAAACAGGAGCCGACAGCATGTGCTTGATGACATCTGATTTTCATATGACTGATAATTCCGCTGACAAGAAGATGTGTGCTGGAGTTTGGTACAAAGGAAAACAAACAGTAGGGCAACTTCTCGATCTCGTGGTACCTGCTCGCATCCAACATCCTTCTCAGCCAGAAAACCACTTTTTTTCCGCATCATCATAAACCCGCACCACCACCGACGCGATGGAGTGCCACACGACAAGTAATGAATGGCTCATTTTGCCGCGCGACAACACAGTGGCTTCTGTTAGGTACCTTAATATCGTCAAATGCTCGATGTTGTTTCGCCCCCAACAAACTCCTCATCCACTGATTTGACCAATCCCATGAACGTTCGATTCGTCTCGACAAATTGGAGATAAATCTCCGACGAAATTGAATTTGCCGATGAGACACCGGAGCTCCTTCTTCGTGGGCGGGGTGGCTTCATCAGCCCGCACTGCCTTCTTGACTTTTCAGGGTCAGATTCACCCATGTCTATGAACCAAGAAACCCAGGAACTGACCGGCCGTCACACCAAAGGCACACTTTTTTGGATTCATTCTTAGTCCGAATTTTCTAGTTCGGTCCAGGACGTGTCGCAAATCTTCCAAGTGTCCGTCCACCGAAACAGACTTGACCACCACGTCATCGATGTAAATCTCCACCAATTTGCCGATTAAATCATGAAAGATGTAATTCATGGCTCTTTGGTATGTTGCGCCAGCATTCTTCAGTCCAAAAGTCATGACTACATATTCAAACAAGCCCACCGAGCCTGGCACTCTGAATGCAGTCTTGTGTATATCTTCTGGAGCCATAAAAATTTGGTTGTAGCCGGCATTGCCATCCATGAAACTTAAAACTTTATGACCAGCAGCCGCATTGATCAATGTCTCTGCTACTGGCATCGGATATTCATCTTTTGGAGTGGCACTATTGAGATTCCGAAAATCTATGGCGACGCGCCATCGGCCATCCTTTTTCTCCACAGGTACGACATTGGAAATCCATTCAGCGTACCTGCATGGCCTGATGAACCCGGCGTCCAACATCTTCTGGATCTCTTTCTTGACTTCCACCAAGATTTCGGCCTTCATCTGTCGTGCTCGCTGCTGGAACGGCCGAAATCCTTTCTTCAGGGGGAGCCGATGCTCAATGATGCTCCTGTCTAACCCAGGCATCTCCGTATAATCCCATGCAAAACAATCTGGGTACTCTTTCAACAAGGCTATCATCAGGCCCCTCAGATGCGGATCCAACTTTTTGCTGATAAATGTTGGTCGTGGCTTATCCCCAGGACCAATGTCAATCTCTTCCAGCTCATCAGCTGATGTAAACCCATACCCCAGCTTTCCATCGCCTGCTAGATCAATGCTGAACACAGGCAAAATGCATGTTGAGGATAATTTTGGCCGATTGCTAGAATCGGCCTAGGGATCGAAATGGGCCTTTCGAGGGAAGTATTACCCAATTTATTGATTCGACACAAGGGGAGACAAAGAATACTAAAAGCTCAATGAATGAGTTGTCAATTCAGTCGTGACTCTGGAAACAGACTTGCCTGCAAGAGTTTATCAAGATGCATGGGCTTTATAGCGTAGGAATAGTGAAATAACAACAGCGGTGAAATAAAGACAGCAGAAGATATTTATAGTAAACGCGAGGATTAAAATACCGTAGGCACAAAAAGGGACGGATTAACAGGCGTTGCATGGATGAGAGAAACTCATATAACAATCAAAGCAGGGGCATTTGCAGATAATAATAAAACGGTATCCAAGTACTAATCAATCAATAGGCATGTGTTCCATATATAGTCGTACGTGCTCGCGATGAGAAACTTGCACAACATCTTTTGTCCTACCAGCCGGTGGCAGCCGAGCCTCTAGGGAAACTACTGGAAATTAAGGTACTCCTTTTAATAGAGTACCGGAGCAAAGCATTAACACTCCGTGAACACATGTGATCCTCACATCACTACCATCCCCTCCGGTTGTCCCGATTTCTGTCATTTCGGGGCCATTGGTTCCGGACAGCGACATGTGTATACAACTTGTAGGTAAGATCATAAACAACGAATATCTTCATGAATCAATAACATGTTCAGATCTGAGATCATGGCACTGGCCCTAGTGACAAGCATTAAGCATAACAAGTTGCAACAATATCATAAAAGTGACATCTACGGATACTAGGCACTATGCCCTAACAAACTTATGACTATTACATGACCAATCTCATCCAATCCCTACCATCCCCTTCAGCCTACAGCGGGGGAATTACTCACACATGGATGGGGGAAACATGGTTGGTCGATGGAGAGGCGTTGGCGGTGATGGCGGTGAAGATTCCTTTCAATTCCTCGTCCTACGTGAGTGCCAACGGAGAGACTTCCTCGGCCCCCGACGGAGCCACGATGGCGGCTCTCCCGGGAGGGTTTCAAGTGACTCTGACTCTCTCTCCGTGCGTTTTAGGTCGAGGTCGATAAGTCCGAAGGAGGGCGTCGGAGGCCGACCGAGGTGGCCACACCATAGGCCGCGCTGGCCCCTGTCGCTGGGCCAGCTTATGGAGTGGGCCCTTTCGGGCTCCACCACGGTCCCGTTCACAAGATTCTGGGAAAATAGGGCCTCTCGCATAAATTCCGAGATTTTCCCAAAGTTGACTCTGCACAAAACGAGACACCGAGCAATTCGCCGAAACAGCGTTAGTCCGCGTTGTATCCAAAATATACAAATTAGAGGCAAAACAATAGCAAAGGTGGTCGGAAAGTAGATACGTTTTGGACGTATCAACTCCCTGCTTAGCTTGATGGCTTGTCCTCAAGCAACTGGCTAACCTGAGCGATAAAAGAACTTTCACGAACACATTTGCTCATATGATGTATATATTCTCATGCTATGGCTAATACTTAAACAGTTCATAATGAGATACATGCGAATGAGATCATCCAACAGCTATGTCAATCATGGAGAGGTACCAACAATTAATAATAAGCATCATGAATCATGTATATAAGCAGGATTGCAATGTTCATAAGAGAATATGATAAAGTGGTATCTCGCTTGCCTGTATTTGATCGGCAAAACATAAATGCCGAGGCACCTCTGAGTTCATAGAAAGACTAGAAGTAGTGATTGTCAAAGATAAAAGCATCAAAGTTATACCACAATCAATCATATTTTGAGACAAGCATATTATACTAAGAATGACAATTGTGCTCTCAAGATAGTACTCAAAGAAAGAATGGAGACACAACATAAAAGTAAAAGATTGACCCTTCGCAGAGGGAAGCAGGGATTAACATGCGCTAGAGCTTTTCATTTTTTTTTTAAACAAGAGTAAAATTATTTTGAGAAGTGCTTGTTGTTGTCAACGAATGGTAATGGGTACACTAACTACCTCATCAACCGGACTCCCAAGAGCTCCCATGAATTATTTGCATGTTTATGTGGCACTCCTTCCAACCTTTCTTACACAAACCATGGCTAACCGAATACCTCGGGTGCCCGCCAACAATCACATACCATGAAGGAGTGCCTTTTTTTGTTTTATTATGATGATGACACTCCCCCAACCTTTGCTTACACAAGTCATGGCTAACCGAATTCTTCGGGTGCCGTCCAACAATCACAAACCATGGAGGAGTGGTCTATTTAAGTTAATTAATTTGGGACTGGGAATCCTATTGCCACTTTCTTTGCAAACATTGGATAAGCGGATGTGCCACTAGTCCATATGAGAGTCCGTCAGAGTAAATGACAAGGTTGAAAGCTAAACACCACATACTTCCTCATGAGCTATGAAACATTAACACAAATTGAGAAGCATTTTTGAAAGTTTTAAAGGTAGCGCATGAGAATTTACTTGGAATGGTTTGAAATGCCATGTAGGTATTTATGGTGGACACTTTGGAACAACTTGGTTTTCAGGTGTTCGGATAGAGCTCATACTCAGTACAAGTGAAGGCTAGCAAAAGACTAGGAGCGACCAACTAAAGAGCAGTAACTGTCATAATCATGCTTTATGGCAAAATAAATTAACTGTGAGGCATAAAAAGTGATACAAGAACTCTCAATCAATATAAATCATCGAGGCTAAATTGATCTTTTTGTCTAGTCATATGCATGCGTGAGCATGTGCCAAGTCGATATAAATGAATCATTCAGAGGAGGATACCACAATGCCATACTTACTTATGAATAAAACAATGCAAGCGAACATCCATGACATGCTACTCATATTAATAAATTGAGCTAAACATGAGAGATCATGACTTTCATTAAATGACATATACCTCACATGAACCAACTAAACATGCTCACATGGATGAGTATATGTACAAAAATGAAAACAAATAGAGTTCATACCAGCCTCTCACCACAATCAGATTGTCATAGATCGTCATTATTGCCTTTTCACTTGTGTAGCTTGGATAATAAAATGAAAACCACGCTCCAGCCACCGAAGACCATTGAACTCATGATGAACTTTAAAAACCAAAGAAGAACAGCAAATATTTTTGGTGTTTTCGAATTAGAAACAAGAACGAAAGAAAACAAGCAAACAAAGCAAAATCTTTTTGGGTTTTCTCATAACAAACCAACGATAGCAAATAAAGTAAACTAAGAGCAAAGAACCAAATAAACAAATGGTGAAGAGAAACAACAGAAATATTTTTGGTCTTTTTGTGTTTTAGGAAAGAAACAAAGTGAAAACAAAAGAATGCAACAGGAACACAGAAAAGCAGGATGACAGAAATCTGCCAAATCCTGACAGCAGTACAGAAATCGAAATTAACAAAAATCTTCCATTGCTCAGACCAAAAAGTGTTCAACTAATGAAAGTTATATAACAACCTGGGGAACATGCTCTCAAAAATTGGCAACTCAAAATAACGTTCTGGCTGTGCGTACGAATTTTTTTGGTAACAGCCCAGAATCTGTTTTTGGACAGCACTTCCCCAAATATCATCTCCTTCTCATTAGAAAACCACTCTAAGAAACTAAACAAGTATGTACAAGTATCCAACAACCATAATATGCAAAGAATGAGTGATGCCGGTATACCTCCCCCCAAGCTTAGGCTTTTGGCCTAAGTGGAGTTCATTCCCATCGAGGGTCGGAGTTCCACGCCGGTGGATCATACATGGAGTGATAATAGGGCCCCTGCGCAGAAGAATGTCGTGGAGGTTCCACATGACCATAATGTTGATATGAGGAGCTCGCTGCATCGGATGAAGAGTCGGGGTGCTCCTCGGCCTCCTCCATACCTTCCCTTGCACGATGGCTTTCCCTTTCTATGTATGCGTTTAGCTCATTTTCTGTGATCGACCACCCTTTCCTGGCATCAAGGTTAAACAGAGCAGGTGCAGGCAATCGTACTAGTTTTTCAATTTTCTTAGTTATGCTCCAATTTTTCTTATACAAAGTTATCCTATAATACAGGTTGTTCAAATTAGATGCATCTGAAATAAACTCATGTTTAATCATGGAAACAACATCAAGCTTCTCTATAGAAAGCGGAATATCTAAATGGTGAGGACCTACACCATGCATAGCTAATAAGCGAGAGGCGATAAGACCTCCACAAATTCCTCCTTTCTCACGGTTAGTAGCAAGTCTACAAGCTATTAAAGCACCCAAATTATAAGTCCTATCCTGTTGCAAGGCAGCAGCTAAGAAAGCCAAATCTTGGACAGATAATTTACTTGCATTCTTTCTAGCAAGAACGCACTTTGTAACGAAATAAGCAAAGTAGCGGATAGCTGGTTGTTGAATGCTACTAATCTTACCACTATCATTGGAGAAGCTCCTCCCATTACAAATCATTGTATAAAGATTTGAGAGCTCCCGCGGCGTTCCCCTAACCTTCTCGCATGATCCCCACTGTGGCACTCTAATTGCTGCACAAAAATCACTAAAAGGCAAGTCGATAGTTTTGTTATAAATCTTGTATCGGACCATGGGGTTAGTTTGAGACCGATGAAATTCGAAATCCTGCACAACTGACACCGTTAGTTTAGCATATTGGTGAGGTTCACCAACAGTAAAACCTTCCAACCCTGCATTGGAAATCAGTGTTTGAACATCTTGCAGGATTCCTGCATTCCGCATAAAATCCGTGCATGGGTAGTAAGAGGGGTATACTCCCTCTTCACGATGAACTCTCATGACTTGCTGTACCTCCAACTCTTGTTGGTTAAGTTGGTGCATACTCCCCTCCATTTTCTGAAATTTTCAACAACCATTATAAAATTTGATTTCAAGGTATATAATTGAAGGGAACTACTATAGGAACTTGCTAGAGTACTAAACATGCATCAAAACTAGTTTCTACCACTTAGAACAAGCATGCAAGCTCACTAAACATGTTATCTACAGCAGCAAAATATTCAAGATATACTCAACCAAACAAAATTCTAATTGGACAATCAAAGGAGTCACATACCAAGGAGCAAATGTGCCAAATTTCAGACATAAATCTGGGTGAGCAAAGAGATCGAGAAATCGCGAGTTCTTGAGCAGAAACGCGAGTGAGAGGAACTTGGTGCGAGTTTTTTCGGGAGAGAGAAGATGCTGGGAGGAAGAGATGAAGTAGTGGGGCAAGGAGGGGCCCACACCACAGGGTGGCGCGCCCACCTCCTTGGCCGCGCCGGCCTGTGGTGTGGCACCCTGTGGTGCCCCACAGGTCATCCTCTGGTACTCCCAGGTGCCTCGTCGAAAAATAGGACCAACGGTGTAATTTTTGTAATTTTTAGAGAACTTCGAAAAATGCACATTTCCGGGTGTTAAATTAATTATTACTGCGCAGGAAAATGATTTCCAAAATCTTAAACAACTAAAGCATATTGCAAAACAAAAAGGTGCTACAGGAAGTAAGATGAGTGGAAGAAGAAAGAAAGAAAGAAATGTTGTTTAGCTCTCTTATGCATTAAAATATACTTGTTAACAAGGTTGATCAAGTCTTGTTACCAAATAAATTTTATATGACATAAGAAGAAATAAACCTCAAATCAATCATGTTACCTTATATTGAATTGATATGGATCCAATCACAAGAGTTTGATATTCTTCTTAGGCTCATATATAGGACAATCAATGGATCCCACTTTGATAGTTTTCACATTAAAAATTGTATTAACTCCACATACTTTATCAATCCTCTTGGGAAAA
>JAUUTY010001904.1:0-10235 GCA_030979885.1 Lolium multiflorum
TAACCAATGTAACCAATTTGATTGATTGCATATTAGTAATTAGTTGATCTGATGGGTTAGAAATTGCAAGCAAACAAGCAACCTGATGATACCTTAAAATTTATCTTGATAAAATGGGATAAAATCTTCTCTTACTTGAGAGAGATTAAAACCTTAATTTATCTTGAATTTATAGCGATGTTTATATCGACAATCCATTCGCACGACGTATTCTTACGACTTGTTGATATATTTTGTATTCATTTATCTTGTGTCTGTAGCTATGTGAGTAGCAAGCTTCACATGATTTGCCGATGGCTGAATTGTTGGTGAGCTTATCTTTGTAATTGACACCTTCACATAATTGTATTTTGGATCAGAACACAGCTTTGTAAGTAGCAAGCTAGAGTAGCATTCGCGATGCTTGATTGAATGGATATGACTTTGTATTTTAGATGCTACTTTGGTTTAAGATCCTCAAGTGAGCAAGTATGAGACCATGCAACAAGGGTATCATTAATTGTTTGCATAGGTTAATTGCCCACTGGTTATAAAATGAGCAAATAAAATGAGCAAACAAAATTTCATTTATCATTGAGCTAGGTATTTAGATATGCTACGATTACTATAACTGCATCTCTAAATGATACTAATGTGCATTTATGAGTGTTAGCTATTGATTCATTGAAGGATTAAGCGAATTCCATTGAAGAATATAATTATTTGTGATTATATATGCTAATACATTGACAGCATTTTTAATTCATCGCTCACTTCATTTCTATCGCGATGGCGGTAGCTAGGTTAGTTTGTGCAAGTAAGTGCTGCCGTAGCCATTCCCATACTCATTGCTTCCATGATCATCCCATAAGTGTAGCCTCCATGATCCTCTTTACCACTCCCACTGTATTACTGTCAAACGAGGAAAGAAGATCACAAAACAGTAGTAGTCTTATGCTTGTATTTTGGATGCTTACTGGTTATATTGGTTTATCAATGTTATTCTTAAATAATCAATACTACAAAATAAAATGCACACATTTTCTGATAGGCTACAGTATTTTGATATGCTACAGTACACTAAAATGCTACAGTTACTAACCAGAGAAGTGCCTTTGCTTATTTTATGAATGGTTTTTTCTCATACTTGGTTTTTTCTCAATGAGTAACAAACAAGCAAGCAATGATAAATCAAGAAGCAGAAGCACACTGCTCATACTTGGTTTTCTAATTTACCAACCAGTATCTAAGCAAGCAAGCAAGCAATGTGTAAATCAATGGTTTCGGCATATAGAATGTTCAGACTTGAGGACTTGTGAAGTCAGTGCCTTTGTCATTCTTTGATTCAGCATATACTAGAGCTATTTTCTTTTCATTCATGGCTATATATTTTGGATATATATTTTGGATACAGATGGATCCAGCTTTGTAAGAGGTATAAACTAAATATATTCGGCAAGGACTTGAGGACTTGTCTTTGTTCGGACTTGAGGACTTGAGGACTTGTGCTGTTGCTTGTGCTGTTGCATGTTGCTTGTTTGTTGCATATACTTGTGTTGCTTGGCTGTTGCATGTTGTTGGTGGCTGCTGTTGTTGCTGGTGGTATGCATGCTGGTGTTGTTGGTGCTGCTACATGCTGGTGCTGTTGGTGGTATATTTTTATGTGAATTGCTGTTGTGTATGGACCTGGTGGTATATTTTTATGTGAATTGTTGCAGGGACTTCAAATGAGCTGCCCATTTCTCCCGAAACGTTGATTCACTTCCGTTTCGGTTGAGAAATGGGGCTCCTATGTCCAAAAATTAGCAAAGGTCATGCCGAATTTTCCGGCCGACAATTGTACTAATAGATTTCATCCTCTTCTTTATAGAAATTGCAAATATGTCGGCCGACGACAACGTGGCCGGCACTTCTAAGGCCGCCATGACCCTCGAAGAGGAAGCCAGAGCGGCGAACGTCGAGTTCTGGGAATTCGGCCCCTCCCAGCGACAAGAGGAGGAGGAGGTGGACTTGGCGGCGGAGGAAGTCGGAGCTGACCGTCAGATGACTGAAGCTGGGGAGGAGGAGGAGTATGAACCCACCACCGACGGCGCCGCCCACACGGGGGGTGACGGCGTCGGGGAGGCTGACGGCAGCGGCAACCCGGCTGCTAAGAAGAAGAAGAAGCCGCGGAAGGATCGGAAGCCGACGGTGCTCGCCAACACCACCAGCGAGATCACATTGGTCTCCGAAAGTGGGCAACCACAGGAGCCGGAGGCTGTTGCCGCTGGGTACGGCATGCAACTCGGGTGCATTGTCCGGGAAAGCATGTCGATCAACACGGTGAAAATCCGAGGTGAAGGCAATGAGCATTTGGTCGAGCTCTGCCTTCGGAAGCTTCACCGACGGTACAAGTTCCCGGCGCCATACAATAACTTGGAAAGATCCAACCCGGTGAATAAATTGGCCATCACGAAGATGAGCAACGCCCTGAGCAGCTGGAAAAGCCGGGTGAAGGCCAAGATCGACAAAGGTGAAAGCTTTGAGAGTATTAAGAAGGGTGAGCCGATGCTCGATGAAGCAGAGTTCCAGATATTCAAGGAGCGGCTGGATAGCGACGATGCGAAAGCATGGACGGAGTGGGGTAGACAAATGCATGAGCTCAACTTAGGAGCACATCACCTTGGAAGCGGCGGTTATAGAGGAAAGATTCCCATTTGGGAAAAGGAGGACGAAGAACTTGCACGTGCTGGGAAACCGAACCCATGGTTGAAAATTACGGACCTGCAGGTGAGGTACTTTGTCCGGGCCCGCTACACTCTGGACAGGAATACAATGGAATTCGTTACCGAGCATGACGACGTGAGGAAGTTCGAGGAAAAGCTGGTAAGGGAATTTACTCGCGCGGTCCATTGCTGCACATATTACATATATGACGTGAATGCAATGCCCTAAATGTGTTCACCCTATCCTTGTCTGCAGAACGAGCAGTTGGCGAAGGCCGATCTCCCCGAGGCCGAATCGTCGTCCCAGGGCTCGACGGAGCCGTGGGACACGCCTTTCAACAGGGCGTTGAATATCCTCAAGGAGAGGCCAGTATCCAAGCCGCCGACGTCGGCTGGACGTGTCTGCGGCTTTGGTACAAGCATGAAGTTTCGCGAGTACTACAAAGAGGAAAGCAGCAAGAAGAGAAGGAGGAGCGCGATGTCAGAAGAGGATAAAGCCGAGGTGGAAGAGCTGAGGAAGAAGGTCTCCATGCTCGAGGAAAAACAGGCAAACTCGATGGACAAAGATGAGGTGGACAAGCTTTTCGAGAAGAAGCTCCGCGATTTCCTGCCCCCTCAGGTCATCGAGGGGATAGCTGCGTGGAATGCGGCCGGTCAGGTGGGGTCGATAAAAGTGCCTAGCGCCGGGGCCAGCAACTCGATCTTCAACGCGTCGCCATCTCCGGATCTGGTTACCCCGCCGCCCACCATCGCCGCGGGGCAGCCGATGGAGTTGGATGAACCGGTGCCCCCCGCTGATCCTGCCGAGGCTACCAAGGCGCAGCCGGCGGCGGCGGTGCTTCATAATGCACCCGAGCCCCCGAAGATTGATAGGCCGGCCGCCCCTGTCTCCACATTAGCACAGCTCAACGCCATCACCAAGGTACTTAACTAATTAGTTATTCCATGCCATCTCCTTCATGCGTTTTGATACCCGGCTATCTAATTAATGATGCCCAACATTACTCAGGACACTCCTTGCGTGCTCCTTCACTGCGCGCCCGGCGGCGAGTTGAAGGATGTTGCCACGGGAATGATCATACAACCGAAGAGCACCACGTTGCACACCGTGGCTATGGACGCCAACGTCCTGAAGGTCACTTTGGGTCGGGTGTTGCCGGGGTGCGAAGACATGGACCCCCCAATACAGCCCGAGGGAGCCGACGAGCACCTGACGCTTGAGAACTGCCATGGCTATACCATGGTATGGCCAAAGACCCAGATCCGTCTTGGGGGTCGCTCCACCGGCGCCTCCTCGATCATCCGGCAGCCGATCGTCCGGCCGCCTGCTCGGAGGGCAGCTCCTCCCGTCGTCACCGCCACAACAAGCCGCCACAAGAAACTGCTGGGAGAGTCTCTGCCTCAACCGCCACCGGCGGAGCCTAAAGGCAAGGCCGCTGCACCGCTATCGCCCATCCCATCACCCAATGAAGATGACATCGATGATGATGGGCCGGTAGACGTCGATGCCTACCTCAACACCGGCGCCGACATAGATGATTTGTACATGGCGGGCGCGGATGAAGAAGCATACCGCGTTCGCGACGAACCAGCTGGCCCACCCAAGGCAACCAAACAGCGCCTGGTGTTCCGCGGCTTCTCTCAAGAGACGCCTCCGGCAGCCGATACACAAGAGCCAACCGCCGCAAACATCTTCAGCCCCAATACGCTGATCAACAAGGTCAACGAGCAGTTTGAAGCGTCAGGGGCCGTTGCTCCGAAGAAGCCCCGTAAAAGACCTAGTAAGAACAAGGAGAAGTCTGCGAGCCAGCCACCTCCGACGATCCGTCATCGGGACTCCATGGTACCTCCCAGCAAGGATGGCTTGACCAGAATGCATGAAGCTGGCAAACCAATACTGGGTCCGGAGCTGCTACACCTTGCTTCCGGAGCTATGCTGCCTCTGCAGGACAGTATCCTGGTCCTAGAGAGTATCCTTCTTAAGGACAAAGATCCAAATTACCCGGTCTTCACGGTCAAGGTGCCAAGAGATGTGGGCTTCGTCACTGATGTCCCCGCGGATATATTCTTTATAGCGTACGAGGACATCTTCAAGCTATTCCACGCGAGAAGGCTGGACTATAACTTGGTCCGCCTATTCGCGCTCAATCTGGCGATGAAGATCAAGAGAGAGAGTATCCCGGACGTCGCGATAGCGGATCCTTACTACATGCGTGAAAGCCAGTTGAACTTATCAGCGGTGCGGGTACGGGCTTCGTTGTACCTACAGAAGTGCTTCTTGGACAACAAGAGGAAGGACAACATCCTCTTGGCTTACTTTCCCGAGTAAGTACACATCCGCTAGCCCTGTAATAAATTTCTTTTCCATTGCTCATTTCCAACCTCGATCCAAATTTGTGTTGCGCAGAGACACGCACTGCGTACTCATCTCCATTGCCCCGAAGTTTTCTCTTGCCACCTATTTCGACTCGGGGAGTGCGAAAAAGAAGAACTACGCCAGAATAAGGGGTGTGCTAGATGATGCTCTCGAGGGCTACTTCAAAAAGGGAGGCGCCTTCAAAGAAAAGGCGGAATGTTTCAGGGATGATGGTAAACACAAGTTCAAGCACGTGTTCGAGTTCCCCTGTGTCAAGCAGCCGGAAAACAGCACTCTGGACGCCTTCTATGTCATGCATCACCTAAAAGGGTTTGTCCGGGATAGCCAGAACTTGCGTTTACCATCTGCTCTCCGAGGATGGGCCGAAAAGTTGGCGCGGATCAACGATGATGACCTCAGAGAAGACTTCCAGGATACCAGGGTCAAGTTATCACATATCATCACTCAAGACGTCACCACAGGGGGAGGGCCCTTGCACCAGGGTAGAGCGTTATGCAAGAGGGACATCGAGCAACGCCTCAAAGCGCAGGGTGACACGAGGACGTGGATTACAAAAGATCTGTACAAGCCGTTCCCGGAGCCCTGCGAGCCTTGACTTAGTGTGTGATAAACTAGCTATCTTCATCGGTTAGTTTGTATATATATCGATGGACGTGGTCTTTTGTGTGGGTCGTAATTAAACTCTAAGTACTATGTTCATCGGTTTATGTGTATCGGTGGACGTCGTCTTGTGTGTGCGTGTCGCAAACTTATTGTTGCCGTGCTCAACTTTACTATATACTTTGGTCTAATATTTATCAACATATATATATATGCATGATGTACTAATATGATATACTAATATGCCCTTGTCAATAGAGATGCCGACGTACGTTGTGTACAAGGGTCGGGTTCCAGGTGTCTACGAGGAGTGGCAGGACTGTCTCGAACAGGTGCACAAGTTCAGCGGGAACAGCTACAAGGGATACGCGACTAGAGAGGAGGCGGTAGCACAGTGGAGGGCACACGTGGGCAAGAAGAAGAACCGGCTGAAGTTCTTGGTCCCCCTCTTACTCACCGCCACCGCGGTTGTACTCTACTTTACTTTAGTCTAGGTGGCCGGTGACGATGCATGTGCATATGAGACGAGATGAACACACATGTATGTGTATGCGACGATCAAACACATTTCTACTTGTGTAATTTGGATCTAAATGATGTAATGATGAAGACTTGTGTGTATCATGTCATTTGTGTGTCATTTGTGAGTAATTCTGTTATTTCTGGAATGTGCTATGTATTTCTTGTATATATCTGTATATTTCCTGTGCAATACCACTATATACTGCAGAAATGGAAAAAATTCGAAAATCCAAAAATTAACATTCTGTGGCGCATGAACTGGCAGTGCGCCACAAAAACTTATAAATATTCTGTGGCGCATGGAGAGGTAGTGCGCACAAAATACGCCAAATTCTGGCACGCTATCAGTGGTGCGCCATAGAGTCTAAGATGCAATGGCGCCTTGAACGGCGTGCGCCACGAATTCAAACCTGCAATAGCACCCGCTGTTGCGCCACGAATTAATACTAGTCGCGTGGCAGCTGTGCGACGGCCATATGCGCCTGAATCAAGATTCGGTGCGCCTGATTGGCCCTTTCCACTAGTGAAAAAGAATCTCTTCGTCACTATTGCAAAAGTCGTGGAGAAGCATGATGTTTTTTTAAGTTGAGGTGGAGTGCATTATCGGGGACATCAGTGTTAGCCCATTGATGAAGTGTATCACAGTTGTTCGAGTACATTCTTATGTGTGTTGGTGGAAAATATCGTTGACGACTATGTCCGCATGCGGGAAGGCACGGTCTTGGAGGCTGTTCGAAGATACACTCGGCCTTGATTGAGATCTTTATAGTACTTGAGGGTACCGATGAGGAAGACAAACGCTTAAGCAGAGTGCGAGCAAGGATGACTAGGGTGCTGGATAAGTGGTGCATCCACCGAACATGGGAAAGAAGCATTACGCGGGATGGAAAGCTCAACACAAAGGCCACTTCAAAGATCCAACAATCCTTCTTGAGGCTATTGCATCGAAGGATCTATGGATTTGGCATTTATATTTTTGGATTGTCTAGCTCTGATAATGATCTGAATGTGCTCCCAAGATCACCATTGTTTTGAAGCTTGTTGTCGAAGATGCTTCTCCTTGCAACTATGAAGTCAATGGCCATCACTACACGATGGATTACAATCTTGCAGAAAGCATCTATCCTCCATGGACCACCATTGTGAAGACGATCCCACGTCCTACGACCCACAATGCATCTAGCTCCTACGTGATACAGGATCAAAAGAAGAGCTTACTAGATTTCTCGGTGTGCTTAAGACGCTTGCCATTGTTTGTAGCCTTAGGAGTAATCGACATAGCTTTCGGTGTGCTGCATCACCTTGCATAACATGATCATTGAAGATGAGCGAGACAAGGACGAAGAGAACTTTCGATAGATCTCCAATTGTGATCTGCTGAGCCAAAACATGATGCAAACAAGATGGCAGCGCATGGACACATCGAGTTGAGGGTGTGATACGTCATAGCCGTATCGATAATTTCTTATGTTCCATGCTACTTTATTGATGATACCTACACATGTTTTATGCACATTATATATCATATTTGCATTTTACGGAACTAACCTATTAACAGATCTTAGAAAAACTTTGATTCTTCATTTTACGCTGTTTTTGGTTTTGAAAATCTAGTAAGAAAATATTCTCGGAATTGGACGAAACGCCCAAGGTCCTATTTTTGCACGAAGCTTCAGAAGGCCGAAAAGGGATAAGAAGTGGGGGCGACGGGCACCCGCCACCATACGACCGCGGCTAGAGGAGGCCGCGCCGCCTATGGTGGGCCCTCGTCAGCCCCCAGGCCACCGCTCGCCTGCCCGCCTCCGGGCACGAGCCGTGCAGAGGCCACGATCGGAAAACCTTCCGAGAGCCGCCGCCGCCTTGCGAATCCCATCTCGGGATTCGAGAGGGATCGCCTCGGCACCTGCTTGGGAGAGAGTTCATCTCCCGGAGGACTCTACATCGCCATGATCGCCTCCGGATGATGAGTGAGTAGTTCACCCTGGACTATGGGTCCATAGCGGTAGCTAGATGGTCGTCTTCTCCTAATTGTGCTTCCTTGTTGGATCTTGTGAGCTGCCTAACATGATCGAGATCATCTATCTGTAATACTATTGTTGTGTTTGTCGGGATCCGATGGATAGATAATACTATGTTATGGTGATTATCAATCAATTGTTTATGTGTTATTTATGATCTTGCATGCTCTCCGTTATTAGTAGAGGCTCTGGCCAAGTTTTTGCTCTTAACTCCAAGAGGGAGTATTTATGCTCGATAGTGGGTTCATGCCTTCATTGACACCTGGGATCGTGACAGTAGGTTCTAAGGTTGTGTTGCCACTAGGGATAAAACATTGATTCTATGTCTAAGGATGTAGTTGTTGATTACATTACACACCATACTTAATGCAATGTTGCTTTGCAACTTAATACTGAATGGGGTTCGGATGATAACCTGAAGGTGGACTTTTTAGGCATAGATGCAGTTGGATGGCGGTCTATGTACTTTGTCGTAATACCCAGGATTAAATCTCACTATATTTATCATATCATGTATATGCATTGTTATGCCCTTCTCTATTTGTCAATTGCCCGACTGTAATTTGTTCACCCAACATGCTTTATCTTATGGGAGAGACACCTCTAGTGAACTGTGGACCCCGGTCCTATTCTTTACATAGCATACAATCTACTGCAATATTTGTTTTACTGTTTTTCTGCAAACAATCATCTTCCACACAATACGGTTAATCCTTTGTTACAGCAAGCCGGTGAGATTGACAACCTCACTGTTTCGTTGGGGCAAAGTACTTTGGTTGTGTTGTGCAGGTTCCACGTTGGCGCTGGAATCCCTGTTGTTGCGCCGCATCACATTTCGCCACCATCAACCTTCAACGTGCTTCTTGGCTCCTACTGGTTCGATTAAACCTTGGTTTCTTTCTGAGAACTTGCCACTGTGCGCATCATATCTTCCTCTTGGGGTTCCCAACGGACGTGTACATCTACGCGCATCAAGCACTTTTTCTGGCGCCGTTGCCGGGGAGATCAAGACACGAGTCTCCACTTTTCAATCTCTTTACTTTGTTTTTGTCTTGCTTTATTTTATTTACTACTTTGTTTGCTGCACTAAACAAAACACAAAAAAATTTAGTTGCTAGTTTTACTTTATTTATTGTGTTGATCTCTATATCAAAAACACAAAAAAATTAGTTACTTGTATTTGCTTAGTTTACTTTATTACTATTAAAATGAGTAATCCTGAAGTTGAGGTTCGTTCTTTTAAGCAACAAGGTGGAGAAAGTTTTAAAGATGCTTGGTATAGAATTAGTAATGCTCATCATAGGTGCATTAAGAAACACTCCACTACTATCCTTCTTAGGAACTTTTATGTTGGTTTATCTAGTTGGAATAGGTATGTTCTTGATGCTCTTTCGGGAGGTAATTTCCTAGGTACTCCCGCCTTAGAAGCTAGTTGCATCATTGAGAGTCTAGTTGGAATACCACCTGTTAATGAAGTTAAAATTGAAATCTCTCTTGAGGATGTTATGAAAAAATTGGAAACCATAGAGAAAATTTTTCCAAGTATTGAAACTAAATTGGAAATGTTATTGGATAAAACTGATGAACTTGATAAATCCCTAGGAGGAATTGATGAAAGAATTAGTGTCCTAGGAACTTGTGTTGTTCATGATAATCAAACCAATAGGATTGATGAACTTGAAAAAGCTATGGGAACCTTGGGTTCAACCTTTTCTTCTCTCAAGTATAATGAGAAAGCTTATGTGGGTAAAGAGCAAAAATTCATGTATGCCTCTAAAGTGCCTAAACAAAAGAATTACTATAGGCCTAAAATTGCTAAAACCCCTAGCACCACCATAGAAAATTTAGATAATGGAGCACCTAAAGTACCCCCTGCAACAAGTTGTGTTTGCATGAAAAATAATAATGTTGATGCTTCTACTCTTGATTTTACTTGATTTGCACTTTCTGCGCCTAGCTGAAAGGCGTTAAAGAAAAGCGCTTATGGGAGACAACCCATGTTTTTACTACAGTACTTTGTTTTATATTTGAGTC